>JAWNZC010000349.1:2475000-2512500 GCA_035771165.1 Paragorgia papillata
GAACCAATCAGATTACGCAAAAGCTCATATCCGATAGCATGCTATATAATAATGCTAATTATTATATAGCATGCTATCGGATATGAGCTTTTGCGTAATCTGATTGGTTCCCTACTACTAGGCTATCAGCTCATATCCTACTACACACGTAAAAACGCGCAAGCTGTTACAGACCTGCCAGCAAGTTGTTACAGGGCTGTTGAACAGGCTGTCACCGTCATGTGTTCGCACTGGCTGTCCCAAGTCTGTTAACATGTCTGTAACAGGTTGTTGACAACTTGTAACAAGGCTGATGACTCCAACAGACTGTTAACAAGTTGTTCCAACAACCTGTTACCGCTCTGCACTCAACAAGTTGTTAACAGGTTGATGCTAACAAGGTTGTAGCAGCTTCTTGAATGAACAGCATTGTTACAACCTGTTAACAGCCTTGCTACAAGCCTGTTGCGAACACATCCTGTTGACAGGCTGTGAGATTTTTACGTGTGTAGTAGAGGAAAAACAAGATGGCGGCATGTTTTTTTAAACTGCCGAAAAGAGTTGAAATTGACGGATTTTTATACAGAAAAACATCAACACCCTCTAACAAATGTCTAAAAAAACAACATTGTGTAAAAATACATTAACAAATACACAATTTAGCATGTCAAATGGTAAAATTCACCTAAAAATTACGTCTTTTGACTTCAAAAACACGACTAAATTAGCGGGTTGATATTAATTTGTTGCCAAACAAAGAAACTCGCGGTTAAAATCAAGCTTACAACACACACTTCGTAGGAGATCACCAGTAAAGAGACTTTTTTTATTTAGATAAGCATTTGGAGTAGTAAAAAGCATGTTCTTTTTCAAAAACAACCAACTAAGTAATTTAGTTTCACTGCCGAAGGTGTTTCAGTTTCATTTTTGCATGAAATCAAAAACCATCACGACAGCAACGCTAATATAAACAACTGACCCACCTTTTGACTTCATAAAGGTACCTTTTAATCTTTTTTGTTGATCTGCTTAACACATTTTTTGCCTCTCGAGTAACATTTATACAACATTTCGAAGCTGTTTACCGAACAGCTCAGCGCGAGAAACTCTGTGTGAATGCAATCAATGCATCATTACGCATGGCGGAAGTATTAGTTGCCTATGCCGGAAGTTTATTGTTTCAAACATTTCGCTGTAATTTTGGTCTCTTGTACAGTGCTTGGCTATATAATAAAACAGTTATACCATTCGCTCTCGTCGTATACGAACTAATAGCCAACTCGGCGAAGCGCTCATGGTATAACTGTTAAATATACGTCACTCCAACACGGTCATTTGTTTGGGGTGGTGTACACACCAAAGTGTTATTTTTATATTTCAAAGTCCCAATTGACTCACTTTTTGATATTTTTTTCTTTTATATTTCCAAGACCTCAAGTTCTCGATTTCCACAACGGTGGGATAAATATGTATCCAAGATCCACCTCCTATCTCGCACCGACACCAGAATCCGAAGCTGATCTTGCAGATGGTCTTGGTATCGTAAATCGACATGGTCCTCCACCAAATATGGTGACATTCAACCCAACGCCTGAAGAAAAGAGAGAACTAGATCTCCAACATGGCCAACCCGGGGTAAGAAGCAGTTTTTACATTAGATAGATTTATTTGTTTAGATTAATTTATTCAGACCACAATGGAAAGATTCGGCAAAACGTCATCCCTCCCACAAATTCAGATCCGAGTTGAGCTAAGCTCTACCATATATCTACCACAAGCTGACAAGCATGTTATAATTATATGTTTTTGAGTCAACCAAACCCGCGACTTTCCATCAGAAATGCCAACCCTCCACACAACACAACACACCATGACACAACACAACGCAAGGCAAGGCACAACACAACACAACGCAACGCACAACACAACACTACACTACACTACACTACACTACACTACACTACACTACACTACACTACACTACACTACACTACACTACACTACACTACACTACACTACACTACACTACACTACACTACACTACACTACACTACACTACACAACAATACAGCACAGAACAACACAACGCAACGCAACACAACGCGCAACACAACACAACAATACAACACAACACAACGTAAAACAATGCAACGCAACGCAACACAACACAACACAACACAACACAACACAACACAACACAACACAACACAACAAACAGCAGAACACAATGCAATATAATATAATATAATGCAACTTAATATTCAATTTTCGTACACTGACGTATTTTGCGAGTTTTTGTTGGGTAATTTGTACCAGGTGACAGCCTGTTATGTCATGGCAACACTCAGCCATGCTTTAATAGCCGTGTATTTAATAAGCATGGTTGCCGTTTCAATTTTTAACATTTTGAAGTCATAATGCCATATTGAGGAATGCAAAAGATTTAACAGCTTGGAATATAAGCATTTCTTAAGGTAAACCTGCAGTTAGGTAATTTTATACGAATATGAACTTGAGACTCGTCCTTTAGCGAGGAAACTAAACAAGGATGCTTTGTAAATGTTCAGCGGTATAAAATGTCACTCATTTCGCAAGCATAAACTTCATATACAGTGTACTCAAATTGAATTTAAAATGTTTAAACTTTAAACTGCACTCTTCTCTTTCTTCGTGTGTTATGGAGATTTACACCCACGAGTTCACTAACAAAGAACTTGAAATTAAGTAACAAATTCCTTGTTCTAGTAAACTCGTGAATATAAATCCCGATAACCACTTTAACCACATATAATACAATTAAACACAATGCTCACTAGAAAGTTTTAAACATTGCATATATGGTCAATTAATTAAAATTAAAAAACATCTTCCCCAGGGGCCCCAGTGTTATAGCTAACACATGGGTTCTTGTTTTGTCCCTAAGTGTTTTCTTTTGTACTGTAATTATAACTTCTACCAACAGAACTCTGTATTCCTCTTAGGTCTTCCAATATCGATTCTGATAACCCGAACAGAACACAAGTACAAGATGGTTAGATGTTGTGTGCGCACATTTTTAATAAAATTGTTCTCACATTCTTTCAGATGCTTCTTAGCTTTAAGCGGATTGATCCAGCCTAAAGTTGTCAAATTTTATTGACTACCAGTTAGGATAGTATCCTAACCAGACACGCACCAACTATTAATTACTTAATAGTAGATAGAAAAAGAAGCAGAACTAAGACATCGTCCACGATGAGATGTCTATAAAGGCACAATGCTTCAAGAAAGGTTTAATTTATAAGCATTTTAATATGATGACGATAGTTCGACGTCTTCGTACCAACAGTAGCACGACATAGTCGTGTAGATTTGACTATTAAATGTAACCAAAGTAACATTGAAAGTGTTGTTTTATTGATTGTTATAATAATTTATAATCATAGGGGAAAAAATTATAATAGTTGTCAGTTTCATTTAATAAGAAATTATTCATGTACATTTAAGAGAATAAAACACTAGATATATCACTATGATAATTAGTCATAGATCATTGGTGTTAACTGAAGTTTTAAACATGACTTGCGATGCCACCAATCATTGCAAGTTCTGCATTTCTGCTAGTTCCCACGCCTTTTCACTACTTCTCATCGTAGTTTCTATGGTGATGGAGCACGAAAGACTTGCATTGACTTGTGTTTTGTGTTCAAATGTTTTGCAAGCTCTTGCAAGTTGAAGAAAACTTGTGATGAAATTTGAACAAGATCAAATTAGTCGCAAGCTAATGCAAGTCAACACAAGTCATTGCACGCTGCGATCAAACGAGACACAAGCTAAAACTTGCAATGACTTGCATTCTCGTTTGATCAGGGCTTAACATTGCCATTTAGAAAATGGCTACATGTAAATGATATTTTAAAGCCTTCATGCAGTTGTGAAAACTCGCACGATAGCTACAATTGGTTCTCTAGGCATTCTCTTGAGATCAAATAATCCAATCAAATAACGTATTATGATTTATGAATCATATGAGTATTAAACCATTCAGAATCTACTTCTCAGATCTGAGAAGCTCAGCGGGGGGTCAACAAGCTATCGTGCAAGTTTTCACAAACTGAATTACAGGTGTATACCTTAGGGAAGTGTACGGGTGGTGTGTGATGTTAGCCATGTGGTAAAGGTTGCTTCTCACTGCTGAGGACTGAAGACTTGTCCCTATTAAGCTCCCTTAGACGACGTTAGTATTTGGATGCATGCGTGATCGCCTGTCGAAGTTTAATTGGGACTTTTGTGAGAAGAGTTGTAGGTTCTCTCCTATATTTCGAAAGGTTCTTGGGTACCCATTCTAATCGTACTGTTTATAGAATGAAGATAATGCATCTATCATCGGCTTCCCCCTGGGGCTGACGCCCGGGGAACCCACGGGAAGTCAGGGGCTTTTGTTGATTTTTTACCTTTCCTTGTTCTCCCAGGCCATGGGGAATTGGGAACATTTTGCTCAATCATATACCACCCACGGGTCTTACACCCCGGGGGTTTTGTCTTGAGCGGTCAGCAGTTGGCATTATCATGGCGGGATTTCCTGCAGTTTGGGAGCATTTTTTCAAGGTTTTAACAGCGTGCTATTTTGAAAGTCTTTTATAATATTAGCATACCCATACAAAACATGCCTGTTTATAATGCGTGGAATCTAAAAAAAGCAGTAGCGGCAAATTCAATTGAGGAATTTGTCAACAAAGATATGTATGATATTGTCATTGAAATTCAGTTCGAACAATTTTTGGCATATTTTAACATATATAAATATATATTGGCATATTATTAAACATTAATATAATGGTCATATTATAATGGTTGCACTGTAAACTTTTATTACAACTAGTTTATATTTCTTGAAATTGGTCAAGGGCATTGGCTAAAACAATACTATCATAACATAACAAATTGTCCATCAAATGCCTCTGTATTTTTTTATTTATGAAAAATGTTGTGATTTCTTTAAAATATTCAAGTCACACAGAATCTTGTACCCAGGGGGTGGGGACTTATTCCAATTTTTTACTAATAGATCATGCCCTGTACCCTGGGGTATTTGTTGTGATTGTATTGGGCTCCTGGACAAATCCCCCTGGGTCCCCGGGGGTCGGCCCCAGGGGGAAGCCGATGATAGATGCATAAAGAGACTACGGTTTCCGCCCGGTAAATCAATAGCTATGATTTTAACCTTAACCGACCGATATGACAAAGGATCGCCGAAATTTTCAACGCTATTAGATTCAAAGTCGCCAACAGAAAACTGAGAAACTCTGCAGCTTAATCAATATTTAATATCTAAACGTACACTTCCATCGGCCTAAAGGGCCATCGCTCGAAAGTCGAAATGTTTAATAGATTCCTACGTTCTCTGTTACTATTTTCGAAATGCAGAATAGACTGACTTGGTAAACTAGTACAGTTTCATTAAAGATATATAGATGGACTGGGTATTCGTCAGCTGATGAATTATTCAATATTCAAACAATTTCTCATTTGGTTTTCCCGCCAACAAATTATCCAACATGGCGCATATCTGCTTTTTATTGCAAGTCGCTAAATTTAAGAAAGCATAATTGCACATAATGTACATATGGTTTTACCTTTGAATCTACCTCCACTTTTATGACTTTTATGACATATTGTTTTGAAGCGGAATGACCTACGTTGAACAACCACTGTCAACCATTAATTTACCAGAAGTAGAACACAAACCAAACGAGCATAGAAATGTAGTACAGAAATAGAATATTTTTAGTTTCGAAAAATGTCAGCGGTAGCGATAGCGGACTCATTTCTACTCCTGAACATGAAGAAGAAATGAAAAAGAAAAGATTAGCCGGGCATCATGAAGAAGAAAATGTCAAATATGTCAGACTTCCAAAAGATGTACTGGTTACAAAGTGTTGGACCTTGGTAAACATTCTGTGTAATGATAAATTTGTAGAAATGAATTAATAAATTTATGGGGTGCAGTATTAGGCCACCCTTAACCCTATTAACCCTCAAGTCTAATCCTATAAACCATACAGTAGGATATGGAAAACCACGGAGGTGCAAAAGTGCATTAGCACCACTGATCTGAAAAATAGGACTGGATTGAGTTTCTATTACTGAAAATGAAGCCAACGGTGATGTTGGAATGACCACCTAACAACTACTGTGGTGTTGCATGTTTGAGGGCATTCTGACATTTTCTGTTTAATGTTTAGTAAAGGGACATATTGGTTGGACAGTTATTTGATGTCGGTCAGTTTTGCTTTTCCTCTCAGATTAGTCATTGAATTTGTAATGAGGTCACTCCAATATGGCTGCCGTTGGCTCCAATTATCTAGTGAGAGAAGCCAACCGTGAAGCGTCAAATTAAGTTCAGATTTTTGTGCATTTATGGTTAGCAAATTAGTAATTAATATATTGGCCAGACTCTAAACCCATTTTACAAGTGTCTCAGTTTGATTTGCTTGCACAATCACAGTTTCTAGTGATATCTGGTCAATGCAAATAGGCTTCAAAATCAGCTCATCCAACAACACAATAGAAAACTCAATCCAGTCCTATTTTTCAGATCAGTGTTTAGCACTCTTAGGATGTATTTCAAATAAAATTTGCCTCCCAGAGTGGATCATATTAGTGTTGATGGCCTCATGGGCAGGCTCCAGGACAGTGAAGGCACGCACTTGTGCAGTACATACATTGTGACACACGAGTAGAGACACACATGCCAAAGTGTATTTGGATAATCAAACCTGGGTAGATGTATGCATGTGAAACCTTGCAATGTGTAGTTCCAGAAAACAACCATGTAACTCCCCCTGGCCTTCCAGGTGAGGGTAATTACCACTAAGCAGTGGTGGACAAAATGCATGTCCTGGCCCTGGAGTTTGGGAGAGATGCATTTTCCATCTTCCACCTAAAAGTATTCTAACTTATCAATTATTGCACTTTTAAACTGTTTTCATTATTTTGTATGCAATTTAACAGTATAACTGTATACTGTAATTATGTAAAAACTACATACAGTGGAACCCCGCCTTACGGCCACCTCGTTAATACGGTCACCTCGTTAATACGGCCACTTTTTTTTGTCCCGGCAAAACGCCAATACATTTCCTTATAAAAATACCCTGGTAATACGGTCACCCCGTTAATATGGCCAACGGCCACATCGTAAAATCCCAACATTAATAATCACCCCGTTTATATGGCCACTCCAACCAAACGTGCATTCTAAAATCTAAAAGACAGACAAGTGCAAACGGAAATATATCTTGAGACAAAAGACTCGCACCTCGAGACTTAATTTTAATTGAAATTAAAGTGTCTGTGACATGTCATGTTATAAAGTTTCAGATAAGCAGCAAAGTTTTCAACATGGTTTACTTTTCTTCTTACTATTTCCTTCTTGCTTTGTGTGTCTTTTTCTTGTTTCATCTCTTACAGAAAGATTATTTTCAATGTTGAAAAGGTTCTTTAGCAGTTTGATGTATCTTTCCTGTCCCGAAAATCTGTAAAGGGAGGGAACTTCCATGCCATATCCACCACCTCGGTTTACAGCTTTTCCCACAACTTCAACTTCAGCTTTACTGTCTGTCTTTGTTAGGAAATGCTGGACAATCCCCGTCCCTTGTTTTGTGCTTGCTAGAGCCCTTGGTATGTGGCCAACCACGTGTCCATCTTATGTTTATTTATGTTTAGTTCTTATTTAGTTATGTTTGGGTCCGTTTAAATTAAATTGTTGTTTAGAAGTGCGATTGTAATAAAATCTGTCATGACATCACTTGAAAGAAAACAGCCATGAAATTTGACCCTACCCCGTTAATACGGCCACCCCGTTAATACGGCCAAATTGTTATGGCCCGTTGGTGACCGTATTAACGGGGTTCCACTGTATATGCAAATAACCTTTTACATTGCATTTACATACATTGCACTTGCAGTACACTGTCTTATATTTTTGTGATGTACAGTATAAAAAAATGGGTTAATTTTAAATAATAATTATGGATGTTGCAGTGATGTTTCTGATTTTATAAATACTAATTTATATATTAGGGTTAATCAGTTCAGTACAAGCAATGATACTCAACCTAGCAGATCTGAAGAAAGAAATGTACAAGTAATGTACCAGATGTTGTCTTTTCTATTAGTTCTATTTGTTAATTATTTATATATATATATATATATATATATATATATATATATATATATATATATATACTGTAGAAGATGTTGTAAAAACTTTTGGCAGAGTGCTCGATGGGAATCCAGAGCATATTATAGTTAAAGTTCAAAGACTCAACAGGTTTGATTAGACATTTTATGATAAAAAAAAAATTTTCATTTTTTTTTCATTTTTCTAATAAAATGTCTAATCAAACCTGTTGAGTCTTTGAACTTTAACTATATATATATATATAATACTTAACTCTTATAGGCACATGCAAAGCCAAAATTTATGATAGACCTGACTCCATTGCAGCATATTGCTTTATACAGTTATACTGTATCAGTCACTGTGTGTGGCACAACTTCTTGGGTCCTATATATAATTTCAACTGTAAGCCAGAGGCAAACATATTTCTGTTGATGCGTTCAATTTTAAAGCCACGGTGTCACCATGATGCAAACTTGAAAAACTTTGTGGACAAATTCAAGTTCACATGATTAAAATTAAGGTGAATAGCACACACGTCAAAACTTGGACTAAATAGTCAGTAATAAAATACACATTGTCTAATGACTTGCTAATTTAACGTTTTATGGATATTATTTCTTTTCTTTGCACAATATAATTTTTGTCTTGTGCTAAACTATTAATTAAGTGGTAATTTAATACCTGAAGCTGTGCCTTTAAGTGTTCATACACAATATGAAAACATTGTTTCCTTTTAGTTTTAATGTTATATATTACACTTTAAACTCAGTAATATTTTCTTTTCCAAAAGGTATATATATATATACATCTTTTATATTTTAGGGCATTTTGGTAAATAGAAGAAGAAAAAGATATAGGACCAAGAAAAGAACGAAAAAGACTAAAGGTGTCAATTCTGTATAACAATTCGGCCACACAAAATTATCATCTCCTGAAAAATACAAATATTACATTTTGACACCAATTATGACTGAGTGGATTGCGTTAATTATATTATATTACAAAAAAAACCAACAGATTATTTACAACGAACTGTCTTGTTGTACTGTACATGATGACCCTAAAGGATGAAAACAGGTTTAAGATTTTAAGGTTTAGCCACTATACTGAAATCAGTGGGTATATAATATATATATTAAGAGATTATTAACCGAGAACGAGGCATGTATGGGAAAATATCAGACCGACGTCTTGACAGTACGGACCGAGCCGCAGGCAAGGTTCGTACAAAAAAGACCGAGGTCTGATATTTTCCCGTACAGACCGAGTAAACGAGGTTAATAAAGCGTTTATTATAGGGCTATTTCAAGTTTTTCGATAATTATTGTATCAAACTTAGTGTGAAAACCTTAGAAATTCACGCGAGCAAGATCAACATCCGGGACAGCGATCCGGATACGGAAAAAGACGGGCCGTGGTCCGGATACGCTTTTTTACGGACCGTGCGTTGACCAATCAGAACTCAGGATATTACAAAGCCATATAATAAATATATATATATATATATATATTAAACTCTGGCAAGTATTGCTTGAAATCCCATCACTCTCAAATCTGACCATATATAATATATTGAGTACATAAAATCAAACATTAGCCTATGTTCACACGCGTAAAAACGCACAAGTTGTAACTAGCCTGCATCAGACTTGTTTTGCAAGCTTGTAACAAGCTTGATGAAACAAAGTCGTAACAACGTTGTTGCCAACGAAGCTTGTAACAGCAAGCTAACAATTTGTAAATTTTGTACAAGCTTGTTGCGCCAACAACTTGTTGAGAAGCTTGTGAGATTTTTACATGTGTGTACTGACTTAACGGGGGAAACCATTTGGAATTTTGCAATGAAGAATTCAACATGTTTAATTAATTAGTTATTCATTGTATCGTGAATGACAAAGTGACTATAATAACAGATTGCCTAAAAGGGCAGTAGTTACCTGATGGGATGCGTAAAAAACAGCTTACAAAACTGATGCATGGAAAGTGTTCATTTTTATCGATTATTTTAAAAATATAAACTGCAGTGAGAAAGTACACAGGACGATTCTCTTACCGATCTACAGATATTAATGAAATATTGATTTTCTTTGATTCATTAATTTGTATTAATTAATTTGTATTACAGGTAATTTTAAGGTCCAGTGTATGAAAAGGCCAGATCATGCTCAGCATGGCAAGACTTTATTTATTTGCAAACTGGTTAGTTTAATAAGTATATTTCGGTTCATGGCTGACTGATACGATTGAAATTATACTATATGGTATCAGGGTGTTGGCTACAGCCAAAAATTCTGCGTAAAAATCACTTTGAGATCGCACTTTTCCCAATTTGGGTCTGCCAAGAAACAATTATATTATAGAATTTGCTAATCTCATATAACAGTATCAGCTATATAATATACTAGAGGTCAGCGACTCCCTAATCTTCAGGCCCATTTTCCTCGTACGTTGACTAATACTCTTGAAGGAAATTATCACTATTTCCCAACTGCAGGTAAACGCAGAATTTTTTTCTTTCTGGCTAACACCCTGGGTAATGCACTTTAATGCTAATTAAACTCTCATTTTAGAGCTATTCTACTGATGAAATCATGCTGCAAGATCTGTTTAAGCAGTTAAGTCGTTATAAAGCAGACTAAGCAACTATTGTTGCATTTGTGTCTCCTAGACTCCTACATGGTTACATTGTACTGTATGTGTATGGGATTATTGTATGACGTTATTTTTATTTCCATGTAGGTTTGGTCAAATTCAAAAGGTAAAATTATTAAGGAATTCTAAAAGTGGAAGATCTAGATGTTATGCATTTATTGAGGTATGTATAAGTAAACATGCTTTGGTTACAGCTAGATCACCTTATCTTTTCATGGGCAGGATATTTTGAAATTTGACTGTTTCCCTCAATAATTTCAGCTTACCATCCTTGAACAAAATACAATTTTTAAAGTGCCTATATCAAACGAAGATTAAGTTTGTCTTATTTGAAAGAACATTTAAAATGACAGAATAAGATCTCTTGCAGCTTTTCGTTTCCTTGCCTCGTTTTTGAGATATTTCAGTTTCTTAGGGAGCGTTCATAATTTATGTGGTAGGGGGGCTATGGGGATTTTGCATTTTGAAATGTTTTTTGGGCAGCCCCCCCTTCATGCCCAAAATATATTTCAGTGACCCCCCCAAAAAACTACAGACTTTCAGGAGATACTAATTATCATGCCCCCCTAAAACTATTTCACACTCAAAAAATGTTTTCTCCCTTATGTTTCATGCTGTACTCAACTTTCATGGAAAGCACAAGAAATCTCTACTGAGAAAAAGGATAAAATTTTCATTTCTGATTTTTTCATGTTCAAACAGCATTAGAATGTTAATATAGCTTAAATTTTATTTATTTTTTCAAATAAAAACGCTAAAAATTTCATACTATAAATATAAAAGTACATCACATTATGCACATGGCTGTCAGTTTTTTATGCCCCCCCCCCTTCCGGTTCTTGACTTCGAAAATGATTTTCGATAGCCCCCCCCCTAATTGTTACTGGAGAAAATAGTTGCCCCCCCTCCAAATCCCCATAGCCCCCCTACCACATAAATTATGAACGCTCCCTTAAAAATTTAGATGTTTGGCGTTCAGCATGGGAGAACTACATGCACGTGTTTTCTTTGAAGTGATTTCGTTTAATAATAGCAAAGAAACATAACCTTCTCCAATATGCACATGTTTAATTTGCGTATCAAACAATCTCAAATATCTCAACAACGAAGCAAGGAAACGAAAAATAGTAAAATATTTTATATACTCTGTCATTTTAAGTGTTCTTTCAAAGACTTAAGTAACTACATGTCTGTTGTGACAAAAAAGTCGTGCTTTTTTACAAATTGTTGGATGTGAATTAAACATGCATACATAGTTACAGTAAAAGAGAATATACTACAAGGGGTTGGTGGCAAAATATATCTGCTACAAATTTTCAATAAAAGTTTGACGGAACAGCCTTAGGCTCCCTCTTCAATAATTTTTAGATTCAGCCGTCTATTTTTTGTGGGAATGATATATGATCCTCTGGTATATATAGTCCCTGTGTTGGGAAATGCTCCTCTGGAATATAAAGCCTTGGATATCATAAGATTTTGGTAATTAAAATAATATTATATTACCTGAGCCTTCCAGCCAGTTATCGTATATAAGTCCGTTTGTCAAACCTAGTGTAAGTAAATTTGTAATACGAGCAAGAAATATGTTGCCGAATTTCTACCTTTACTGACAAAATATGTCGACATTCAACTTGGCAAACACTATATCACAACATTTTAAAACTTATTCGTAGATTTAAAAACTGTAGGTTCGTGAGAATGGAAAAAGTTTAAAATGTTACCATAAGGTACCCGTTATATCAGAAACTAAATTAAAAGAGAGTTTAAGGATATATCGTTAGAAAAGAACTTTAAATGATAAGTTATTTAGTGTAAATTTACTTTGTCGTAATAAATGTTATGTTTTAGTACGAAGATCAGGCTTCGTGTGACAAAGCCTACCGTAGTTCAAAAGAAACAGACTTGATCGTCGATAACGTAAAGGTATATATTTCGTAAATTACCAACCTCGTTCCCAGGCCTTTTAACAACTATTTGTTCAACCTTTTACCCGCTAGGTAGGTACCCTGGTGTTAGTTGCGTGACCATTCTGAGTGGGGAGTGTACCTCTATCGCTTCCTGGCATTACCGACCAACTTTTGAGCAATTCAATATTACGATTAATTTACCGACATTATAATTTTACTAAAACTCACATTTCCCCTCACAGAATCTCTGTTTTACCGACCAATTTCCCTAAATGTGCCCCCCCCCCCCCCCCCCCCCCCCCCCAAAAAAAAAGAAGAAGAATACCCTGGTGTGCTGCTGGAGTGATGCGATTTTTTCATGTCCCTCTTCGTGCGTTTTTCTAGCTTTTAACTTTTCTTTGTTTCTAAATAGTCATAGATACCGCTTTCAACACCCAACAATCATTGTTTGGGTTTTTATAGGTATTTGTCGACGATACAAGATGTCCCGCCAAGTCCAAGGCATGATAAAATGAAATATTTGTAAACATAAACAGGTTGACTTTCCATGTGATATAGGCCAATATAAGACTACGAGTAGTGAAATATATAATTGAAATTCACTGTTTTCGACTGTCGCGCCAGGGTTGGTTTCAGCCCCACTTCTCGGGTCGTTTACGATGTTATATCAGCCCCATGGGCTCTTTTTCGCGAATCCACTCTTGTATTGATCAAATCGACTCTTGTGTCAAATCGATTCAAATCGACTCTTGTGTCAAATCGTCTCTTGGGTCAAATTGTCACTTGTGTCAAATCGACTCTTGTGTCAAATTGACTCTTGTGTCAAATCGTCTCTTGTGTCAAATTGACTCTTTTGTCAAATCATCTGTGTCAAATCGTCTCTTGTGTCAAATCGTCTGTTGTGTCAAATCGACTCTTGTGTCAATTCGTCTAATGTGTCAATTCGTCTCTTGTGTCAAATCGACTCTTGTGTCAAATCGTCTGTTGTGTCAAATCGACTCTTGTGTCAAATCGTCTGTTGTGTCAAATCGACTCTTGTGTCAAATTGACTCTTGTGTCAAATCGTCTCTTGTGTCAAATCGACTCTTGTGTCAAATCGACTCTTATGTCAAATCGACTCTTGTGTCAAATTGACTCTTGTGTCAGATTGACTCTTGTGTCAAATCGACTCTTGTGCCAAATTTACTCTTGTGTCAAATCGTCTCTTAATTATGTCAAATCGACTCTTGTGTTACGACTCTTGTGTCAAATCGATTCAAATCGTCTCTTGTGTAAAATATCACAACCCTGCATATCAATTAACTACCAAATTGAGAGTATTTTGTTCATTGCGGCATATTCTATTTCAATCTCGTTCCCAGAGCCATCTATTTCGGCTGAAGTGATATAACTATAAACCTTGGGCAAGATCAGGCAACGATTTCTAGTCAAGCATGCGCATTGAACGGGCCTTGAAATGGCTGTTATGCAGAGCCTCGTGTGAGTATGGGAACGCGCGGGTCTGGGTACGAGATTGCCGATTGTCTTGATAAGTGGCGCGTGCGCTGTTGTGACGAATTCAACTCAGCCAGTCGAGTTAATTACCTTATATGGGAATATTTTCATCCCGGCATGCCGAGATCTCGGCTGTTTTGCCGGGATCTCGGATAGCCGAGTTACCCGCCTGTCTCATATAAACACTCTGCCGGGATAGCATTGAATTTCTATACATGGCGGGTAACTTGGTTTGCCGAGTAACTCGCCTAGCCGGGTAACTCGGCTCCATATAAACAGGCCCTAAGCCTTTAATTCTCTTCTATTGTCGTTGACTCATTGCAGTGGCAGCTGGCTATGCATGATAATGTGCCAAGTTGCTGTGACACTCCCCTTCCTGTCTGATGACCCAATTTGAGCTTTGCCGTTCTTTCTGTTTGTATAACCATTAACAATTTAACAGATATAGTAATACTGGATGATAATGGTAGTAAAGATTAACATGGTAATTTTCAGCTTGGAGTTTGTAAAGTTTTATTGATTCTTGCGGGTTCGAGACCTTTCTAGAGCTTTCTGTATTGCTAATTTACGACAGCTTGTACAACAAAGAACGAAACTTAGACTAGAAAACTTGATATTTTATATTAACTTGATACAGGAGTAGAAAACGTAAGCCGATGAACAGGTTCTATTTATATCGACACGTCTTTGCCAAAACTATAGTAAAGTTGTTGCTATCAAAGGGTAAAATTAATGTAAATACCAATTATCAATTAATTATGTGTCACATGAGCACCGACACATCCATATAAATTGCATCTGATTGCATTCAAGCGGTATAGTGGCAAGTTTTCGTAAAGAAAATATAACTGTTCAGCAAATTCAAAAACATTCATGCAAGGAATGTTTAGCTGCAGTAACATGTCACGCCCTGGTTGCAACGTATACGAACGACGTACAAAGACGATGTAGGAAAGGTGCCCTTATATGGGGGCAATTATCTTATTTTTTGTGAAATGAGTAAAATAAAGTGTCCTTTATTTTGGTAGTAATGGAAAGATTATTAATTTATTTGAATACAAAGAAAAAATTGTTAAGATTCTTTCAAGCTGAACGTTTTATAAAAAAGGCCACAGAAAAATGTTTGACATATCTACCAAAGCTACGAATGGTGAAAGCAGTGCCTCGTAATCAAGGGCGATTGGAAGGAGCGATGAAATTGGAGCGCTTTGGGGAGCCTTCCTCTTCCCATGCATCAGCCCCTTCGTGCGACACCCCCTCCCCATTCCTACTTTTTGGGGGTTTTAAATTTCAAATGCATGCGGACTGTTCTACTGACCAACAGTCTTAAGTAAAGTTCTAATAAAAGAGCGAGACGTTAAAAAACCACATTTATTTTCATAGCATTTTATTCGTATACTTTGCTTTATTCTTATCTGTAAACATATGATTCTCAGAGTGCATACTTAAGTAGCATGAATGTTTCCCTGGAAAATTGGCTGAAAAAGAACACGATTAGGCTCCTCAGGACCGAATAAAGAGTAGGTTTTCTGCTGCGGCAAATCCATACCATTTGTTTCCGTAGACGACTTGAAAAAGCTTGGCAGACCAGTGATATTTGAGTAAGGACTTGTCGACGCTTGTGTTCGGTTGTCAGGCTTCTCCATGAATTTCGTGGGCGTGTCAGCAAGAAGGTTGGGATCCGAATCTTTCAGGGTCACGTTACTTTTTGACATATCCTGATTCATGTACTGATTCTTACACTTCGTCTGGTTTGAAACAACCGGATTGCGAAGTTGATTGAACGGTGTGCTCGGCCTTTTTCTCTGTTCGAATATAACATCATTATTTAATCGTTCACGACAACGGTTATGATTTCCTTTAACACGATCACCATGCTTGTCGGGATGCCATTGTGGAGGGACATATTCGGGGACCTTCCAAACAGAGGGAGGTGGACTTGGTGGTTTGCCATCGCTCGAGTCGGGGCTACTTGAAGGTTTCTCGTGGTATAAAGCATCTCCAACATTCAGAGGAGTAACAACAGAATCATTGACGACAATTGGGGGAAGGCTTGGCTTACGACTACTTGCTACTCTGCCATTTGATGGAGTTATCCAACCACCTTTCTGAGTCGTGTTTACTTGGGATTTTGTTTTCGATTTACGCTGAAACGAAATAATAGGTTAACCGAGCTGAGTTTACGGAACGATATACATGGAGCGGGCTAGCCCGGTAAGCCAGGATGAGTTTTGAATTGACGTGGATGATTAATTCAGGCCGAAATTCGCAATTACCAAAGTAAATAAGGGCAAAGTTACGTTAGTTTTGCTTCAGTTTTATACTAATTAGTCTTATTTATTTTGTAAGCCCATCATTAATAAAAAGATTGTTATAGGCTGCATCGTTCCAAAAGAAACGACACAGGCGCCAAAGGGTTAAATCGGATTAGATTGCATAGTATATATAGCTTTGTAAAATCCTAAATTCTGATTGGTCGATGCGCCGGACGGTCTGTTTCGGTACCCGGATGTTAGCTGGCGCGTATTTAATACATACACTCATTTTGACACAAGTATAGAAAAACTTATCTAATCATTAATAATTCATGAAGAAAATTTAAAAAAATGAATGTTTAATCAGGTGTTGTAAATCGGATACATATTCGCCCTGATTTTAGTACAAAAACTTTCTGATCGATTTTCACAGCTCAACCATTTCTTGTCGGTAGATTTTCTCTGCGACTAGTAAAATCTCTAGCGTTAGCCAGAGTAAAATACATAAGACTTAAGAGTCGGATAACGCCTAGAAAAGTTCAAAGACTGTTCATAAACCGAAACAATTAGATGTATGAATTTGATAAATTGCATCTTTGAGGTCGCCGTTGTAAATACCCATACAGCTCGGCCACTCCATATTGTATATATTACTTACCCTTTCACTAACAGGTGAAGTAGGCTTCTCGGGTTTTTCCTCTTTTTGTTTCCTACGTCGTTCTCCTTCCTATAATGATAAATATTAAGAATACATTATGGAGTGGGAAAATGTGACAGAATCTGGTTTTTAGGGAATATGCTGTAGACATGTGCCCATCAGTGGCCAAACAACCGAGATAGTGTGCTTCCTTCCTAGAGGTACAAGTGTGTGGTCCTTCGTCTTATACGGTACCGAAAAACTCATTGATAATTCATGAAAACACAAATGAATTCAGTACCTTGTTTTTGTACCGTGGTTTTATATTTGATAAAAAAAAACCCACTTTTACTCGGCTTAGACGTTTTTCAAAATTACTGAGCCAATGAACTGACCAAATGGGTCATTGTTGAAGCTATTCAAAACATTCGCAGTACGTGTTTTATCAGATCCAAAACAGTCGGCTATATCTAATAAACCACTGCTGCTCATACACAGTCATATTTTCACGACAGTTAAAACATAGAAAATACACCAACGTTGGCTGTTTTAATTTTTAGAATAGATCAACGGAACCTTGTTCCAAAATGGCGGACACTTTAAATTATTTTATGTGCATATAAATTATCCATTATGACCTCGTTTTAAAGTTTTCAATTTCCTACATGAAAACGATTTCATAAGGTCTAATTTATATGTATATAAACGAATTCTATAATTCGGCGACCATTTTGGAATAAGGTCTATATAACGTTGACCTGTTCGCATGTACTGTGTTTTATGAGGAGAAAAAAGGAATTCAGAGTTCACTATATATGTGATTATTAATTTAATACCAAAGGTATATAAATAGTTTTATAATGAAGTTATTAGCTGTTTTCGTTGATTTTCTACGAGTTTTGTAATATAGGCAAGTTTACCGGGCAGAGTTGAAAACTGCGAAATAACACGTTTTACTGCTTAATAATACCAACAAATGCAAAAAATAAGCTTCTAAACCTTTTACAATGTTTGATATCAGTAGCAGAAATATTTTGTGGCTTTTTTTCCATCTCTTTTCGTGCTACGAAAACATACAAAGTTTCCGTGGCGGCCATCTTGGTACTCCAAATTCGTCATCTCCGCTGGCTTCATTTTTGGAGCCGGATGAGCAATCCAGTTTAGAGATCAGTGGATGTAACTCTTCAAATAGAATAAACAATGACCCAAAAATAACTGTAATAGAAAAAAATGCACCTCAAATAACTTTTTCTCTTCCTCTTTCTGTTTAAATCTTTCTTCCTTTTTCTTGGCCTTTCGCTCGCGTTTTTCTTCCTGTTTCCTTTGCTATAAGAATAAAGATATCAACCGACTCAATATCAAACGGAAAAACCCCCAAAATAAGTGTCAATTTCTGATGCAGATTTTCAGCCTGGGCTGAAATATCAGTTTGCATGCATGGTAAAGAAAGACATGTAACGTTAAAATAAATTTGCGATCATGTATGAGGAATGTCTGCACAATAAACTGAAAGTCTGAAATTTCCCTTTCTTTTAATGTACCCTCTATTGATATGCTGACATCAAAAACTGTGCATGGAGTATACATGTTTAGACACCTAATCCCACATAAAGTCAATAATAGTTGCAAAGTTTTCAAGTAAAACCAGGGGCTTCACTCGGGGCGACTTAAGAACAAAGTGTTTCATTTTGTTCAACATTTTTCTTCGCGGTTCGATTCCGAGATAAATTTCCAGCAAAAAGGTGTCAGCGTTTTTTTATTTATTACCTGGTTTCGATTTTATGACTTTAGTCGTCAATAAAATCAGCAAACCTCGACATATCAAACAACACTGGAAAACATTTTGCTGGAAATTTATCTCGGAATTAACCCTTTATTGGCCAGGGGGCTCTCCCCCTGACGAGTAAAATCGTCTGCAGAGTAAAATTAATAAGTGGCCAGTAAAGGGTTAAATGCAAAAAAAAAAGATTTTGACAAAATAAAAGGCTTTTTACTTGAGTCGCCCCGAGTGGAGCCCTCTGGTTTTGATTAAAAATTAACAACTATTATTGGTTTGTATTTATCGCAACATCAAAGACAACATTGTATTCTACAAATTAATAGCTTTCTAACGATAGCTATTTTATTTTTGTGGCATAAAGTCTGACGAATTGAGAGCACTTTACCGAAATGACCCTGCAAACCTTAACGAAGACCTTACTTTGCAAGATATGGCAACAGCGCAGCTGTTTCGTTGACTATGGTAATACATTAAACACTTATTTACTGGCGCCGAGGGGACAGTGTGTTTTGTGGCCCCGAGACTGCCGTTGTTTCCCGAGGCAAAGCCGAGGGCAACAACGAGCAGTCGAGTGTCAAGTATCAAGTGTCAAATGACAACAAAAATGTTGAGTACAATCTTCAGACATTGTTTTTAATGAAAGAAAACTGGAGAAAACAAAGACAAACTGAACCTGACCATCTACTTCCGGTTTTGATATTTTCCCCTTGGGTTATGCGGGAAACATCACGATTTTCGGACCGCCACGCGAGGACCGCTCGCCCAATCAGAGAGCTAGAAAAACGGATTTTGACACTTGATATATAACAATGTCAGTTGTTATCTACTCATAATTTGAATGATGTTGCTTTTTGTTAGTGATGGGCCGATCATCGGTTTATGCGAAAATTAGTCGGAAACATTGACGGAAACCTTAAGCAACGCGACAATCGATTATGCTTGAAGCATTCATGATCGAATATTTAAAAATATTAAATGTACTTTGGAATTTTTTTGTTGCGGGTAGCAGATATATCCATTGTATGTACTGTATTATTTTGTCGCTTCGAAAATACCGTTACTTTAACAATTTCAGAATGTGGCATGCACGCGTCATAGTTTCATGCTTTAATAATGAAAACAATTGTTCCAATAACTAAATTACTGGTGAATACACGAATAGCCTATCACAGTGTCAAGTTTATCAGCAGATTTATCTGATTAAAGCGATTAGAATCGATGATTGATCGGTTGGTGCAATCCAATTATTTCCGATGACCTGTGTCCGATGATCTGTATGCGGTTTTACAGATGTTAATCGATTCATTGTCAAAATAGAGTGAGTACAAATAAAAAATATACCCTGTAACCTCTCAGCCAGTGTGTACAACAAAAACGTGAATGAATGTGTATATTAACCCTTTAGCTCTTAATATATGTTTTGTTCCTTGTTCATCCTTTGTTTTTCGACACTCCAATCCCAACCGTTCTTCGGTTAATGCGCCATATACCAAGTCACAAGTGACGTCACGCAAATAGGCTAATAGTTAATACAGAGCATATACAGGTTGTTCCTTTGGTGTCAGCCATATACTTTTAATTAGTTTTACCGTTTTCTTTCTGAATTATTTTAATCAGTTTAACCAAGGCTTATAAGCTTCTTAGGTCATGTTCCTGTTTTAATATTAGTCTTTCTTTTTTGAAACGTTGGCTTTTTTGGATATGGATCTTTGGATTATTTGGAACGTTTGGGTCATTTGCTTTTTTGGATCATTTGGATCTTTTAAGTATTTTTTATTTAAATTTTTTTGGTTCGTTTGGATCATTTCTATATTTTTTATTTCTATTTTTTTGGTTCATTTGGATCATTTGCTCTTTTGGATCGTTTGGATTATTTAGATATTTTTATTGTTTTTGGTTTTCTTCGCACTCCCCACTCCAGCTCTCCCCCGCTTTTGGATGTAAAAACACCATAAGATTAAGTACTGTAGTCAGCAGCGTCGGGGGGGGGGGGGGACGGGGTAATTACCCGGGGCAAATAGGGGCCCGTAACATTTTAGTCCAAGAAATTTATTATTGCTGTATATAAATACACATAAGGAAAGTAAAACTTACAGGTTTCTGGCAGGGTAGACAAGATAAATTCAAGTTACTACTAATTTTCAAATGTTATTTTATTTCTGATGCAAAGATTGGCGTTTAGAATACCCGATAATGATGGTATTAAAACACTGATTTTGGTGGGGGCCCCGGCTCCAACATTCGACCCAGGGCCCGTCCTGGCTCTCGACGGCCCTGACTGTAGTTCATGACCATGGTTATAACTAACAGTATTACTATACTGCTTCTAAAGTAGACTCTATATATAGGTACACTAAAAGTCTGAAATCTTACCTCTTCTAATTTCCTAGCTTCTTCAATTCGCTTAATCTTCTGCTCTTTTCTTAGGCGAAAATCAGATGACCGAACCTGCATCTCCACCTTGACAAAAGAGAGAAATAATTTAGATTTAAAAAAATGAGATTCTTGGGTAAACAATGCGAGTACTTTCGAGTACTCGCAGAGAAACAAATTTCTGGGGAATCTAGAAGCATGAATGATTCCCATGAAATGTAGGATCTTTAACAATTCCATCTCGGTTTGTTTGTGGTTTTTTTTTCATTGTTTGGGAAGATTATTCAGAAATCTAAAGGTTGCGCATGCATAATTTAGATGTGGAAAATACCCAAAAGACAATAGTTTTCTGGACATTGATATATTTTATGAGATACCATAGGCAATAATATGGACGTTATGGATCAACATTTATGACGTGACCTTCAAAAGAACTGAAAGAAAAAAATTGTTATAAAGGAAAAGAGAACGAGTAGCTTGTAGTCATAAGAATATTTTCAAGATCGTCCCCATTCTATACACAACCACTATAAGAACTTTTACGTCTTCAGGACGATGTGAACAGCTCAAACACTACAGACACGTTTTGCTCTGACAAGATTCCTCTATAGTCTATAGCTAGAGAACTTCTTGCAGCCAATTCCTTGTTGCCTCGGGCGAGTTGTTGGGCATGCAGGTAGTCTGAATTATACATCTTCCTTGCTTAGTTTTTGCAACATTCGATTCCAAAAAAAAATACAGAAAATAGAGGACCTTTTCAAACTGGAATAATGGCCTGAAGTAACGCATGATCTCAGCTGCTTTAACGGTGCTACCCTACGCTTCACTGCTATGAATCTGGTAACAGCATACTTATCACCAAAAACGTTCCACGTTTCTTGCAATGTATCTGAAAATATACAAAGCTCAAGAGTCGGTTGCCCAACAACATTATGTGAGACATCTTTCAACTGTGAAACCATTTGGCTTTATTTATTTATTTATTTAAACAGAATTATATCCACTTATCGTGATCTTCTGTAGACAGCTCGTCATCCCAATCATGCCCCAATACACTCCTTTCTGTCAAAGCCATTGCATTCCGATCTTTTTTTATCAAAAAAATGGTGGCAAACTTTGAGAGACTCAAATACTCAGGTAGTGGGATTGGCTCGGGGGATTAACCTCTTAATTGGCTCCATGGAATTCTTGTGAGAATTCTGAGAATTCTGAAGACCTGAGTGGACTTTTGTCTTTAACCAGAAAAACGTTCTTAGAATTGTCCCAGGTAAGTCCAAGAATCTTAAAGTGTCTATGAAACGAAAATTAGGTTTGTCTTACTTGAAAGAACTCTTAAAATGACAATATAACATCTTTTACAAATTTTCGTTTCCTTGTTTCGTTTTTGAGATATTTCATTTTGGTTGACATGCAAATTTGACTTATAAGATCACTTTACGTCACAGTTTGCATAATGACTTATCGCGAAATGTTCTATATCTTTGTTATTATCGAACAAAAGCACTTGGCGAATTAGGAACAACCATGTGTGAGTGGTTCTCCTACAAGTACAGTCTGTAAATTTTAAGTGTTTTTGTTTGACAATAACAGAAATATATAATATTTTGCCATAATGCAAACTGTGACGTAAAGTTATCTTATAAGTTAAATTTACATATCAAACAAACTGAAATATCTCAAAAACGAAGCAAGGAAACCAAAAACTGCAAAATATATTACTTTGTCATTTTAAGTGTTCATTTAAATAAGACAAACTTAATTTTCGTTTCATAGGCAAGTATTTTCATTCGTTCTGAATTGGCTGGTTCTTAATTGTGCGCCGCCACCGGAACGCACGACTTCATGGAAGGCGCGGTTTGATATCCAGCCTTTAGTTGAAACCTTACCGATGCCAAAACCTTATCAATAGTATATTTCACTTTCCTACGGTGGTAATTAGGGTGAGGCGGTTAATCGATAAACCGAAAAAACCCGATGTTTTTTGAAAACCGATTTAACCGATGTTGCTTTTGGAGGAAAAACCGAAAAAATCGAAAAATCGAAAGAAAAATCGGTATTTCAATAAAATCGAACCATACTTACACGGGTTTTTGTTGCGTTTACACACGGAATTGACGGGGAAACGACTGAAGAGATTTGCGCCTTCGAAATACCGTACGTTTATTGCCAGGTATGATCTCCGATATAAGAACGGAAATTACGGAAAGGCTTCGATTCAGATTCGCACTAGCTTGAACGCATAAGCGGATCAAACGAAGATGAATTTTGATTGGCTCAAATGAAGGCGGACCAGTCTGCGAAGACAGGTCTAAAGTAAAATTGGTGTATGACTCATAAACAGTCGGAGCGTAACATGAATAATTAACCAATTTTCGCTTTCAATGTTATATCGCATATATTTTCTGACTCGTGCTCTTTCAGCTTTGCCTTTTTAAGTAACCGCGTTCGTTGAAACTTGGAATACTTTGTTACGCTGTCCGAAACTGTTGGTTACTGGTAACATTTCTCTGCCCAAATGAGCCAAAGTGCTGTTTGGCATTTCTTCAAGAAAGCCGAAAAACCAGACGATTCTCCTGAATGTAAAATTTGCACGCGGTCCGTAAAAAACAAGGGAGGCAATACATCGAATTTGATGCAGCATTTTAGAAGAATCCATCCTACCCAATATGCCACGATGACGCCGCCGGGACGAAAGGCAGCAGTGAGTCGGCCGACGAACGCTAGCAACGCGGCTTCATCCGAAATGCCGCCTACAGTAAAGAGCCTCTTCGCCAGCAACGCGCCATTGACACCAGGAAATAAGCGTCACGAAGCCAAAAAAAAATCGGTTCACTCGGTTTTTTCGGGGTTTTTTGGGCGGTTTTCGGTTTTTTTTATAAAAACCGCCTCACCCTAGTGGTAATACCCTGCTTGGCAGACGTTCTGAAAACTGAGAGATGTATCATCCACGTAAATATTTTCTTCTAACCTTTTTTTGCAGCGTCTAGATGGGTTTATGTTGCTTTCTTTCGTGGCTTTCCGTAATGCAGCAATTTGTGCCATGGCAGCATGGTTTGTCACCAAATATTACAACGGTCTTCACACGAACATCAGATTCTCTGTCAGTCTCGAAATTTCTCTACAAGAATCTGTGCACGTCTACTTCGAGAATTATATAGGATTCCATTATGCAGTAGCCAGTACATCTTAATTAAAGATGTCACCACAAATTGACGGTACCGAAAAAGATGGCGGCGGTACATTTAACCACAATTCTTTGCGACCTTAAATTAGCTCCAATAATAACTAAACATTGTTTATCATGTTAACATAGATTAAGTAAGCAAGAACTTCATTCCTACCAAAGTTTACCTTTTTAAAGACCTATCTTCCGATAATTCTACAAGAAACAATAGTTGCTATGCGCAAAGCATTGTGGTTAAATGTACAAGTCGCCATCTTTTTCGGTACGGTCAATTGCTACGTCGTTTTCATGAATTGCGACATTGTGTAACTCCAAACAAATTGTTCAGTAAGTCCAGTTCCTTAATCAAGTAATCATTAAATCTTTGACCTTGGTAGCAGGCTGATAAATTAAATACAATTAACGACCCCGACGCGATAGCTAAATGACGTCTGCAAGGCTGCATGTTTACATTTTGGCATAATCAACTCCAATCAGTATATCAATTGAACCATAACTAATGCACCCAGCGTCCAAAATGATTGACATTTCACTTGTTTCTCTCTGGGCTCCTTAATGCTATCATTCGCGTTTTATCATGCATGTCTGTAATTATCATCTCTGTTGTCATCGAGACGACTGATGACGATACTTTCCTTGCTTGCTTGTCATCCAGACGACCGATGACGATACTTTCCTTCCTTGCTTCTTTCTATTTTCCAAATCACGCTCCCAAATATTTCTGTGTTCAATAATTGCAAGCATGTAGGTTTTGATTTGTGAATGATTTTTTTTTTAAGTGACTGATTATTGATGTTTAGAAAATGTCCAAAACACTCTCCTCCGCAGACGCTTCCTTACAGGGACGTAATGCTTTAAGCAGTAAGTCGCAGGCGCGTGGGCAAGGAGCTTCTCTGAAGGAAAGAGTCCAAAACACAAACACATAGGGTAATGCTAAGCAATATAAAAAAGAGAATAAGAGAGTAATGATGACTATTGCCAAAGTCTCACATCTATCTCCCAGTTTAGCTTGGCTTTGGCTGAATTTGCAAATAACAGACTGGGACAGCCAGTGCAAACACATGACGGATTGACGGTGACAGCCTGTTGAACAGCCTTGTAACAACTTGCGCGTTTTTACGTGTGTAGGTTTGAGTACTGTCGTAATTATTGAACATAGTTTCTAAGGTGATGCCACATGATGTTCTGCCTTGTACAGTACATTCTCAGCCTGAACGCACTGTCATGTCAAAATGATACAATCATGTGTAATTGACAAAACTTAAGACAAAGATCTATATCTAATTGTCTAAAGAAATTGTCCACTCAATTTTGAACATTTGGTTTCATTTGACAAACATGAATTTTGGCAAACATGCATTATACAGTAGAGAAATATATATTTTTCCCAAGTTTCATGTGAATTTAATAATTCATCATACCCAGTATCAATTTGTTCAAAAAGTAAGATTTAAAACAGGAAAATGTAGATCGAGTCTTTGACAGCTTACACAAATTTTCACACCAAAGGGTATTTTCGTGAGACATGTGAAATGCTAGATTTTTGTGTTGTAAAACGTGATTTACATCTTACAATCGTGAGCTGTGTTTGTCCATAGTAAATGTCCATTAAATGTGAGTTAAGTTCTCAATTTGTCATAAACTGTGATTTTCCTTTACATATAGCCATCTAAACTCAAGATTCGAATTTTACAAGATGAAAAAAGCATGTCCAAGCTTGTAGGGGACCTTGTGTCCTTTAGCTGTGCACCAGCCTTAGGGCAAATTTTTAAAATAAAATAAAAAATAGATTGGTAATAAAAAATAAGATATATTATTTTGTAATAAAGTCAAAATATTTCCAATGTGTTTCCAATGTATATGAAATGTGAAATACAGTAGCCCTAACAATTTTATTGTTTGTCAGAAACATTGATCCATACCCCCTCCCCCACTTTTACTACCCTCAGCTTCCTTCATCCACAAAGTGATTCAACAAGCCAATGAAATGCTAAAATCCCTGCAGGTGCTGTTAATTAACATGTGAAGGTAAAAACACCACTTTCCTTTTGTGAACTGAAGAGCATAATTACAGGAAGGTGTACTATGGTTACAAACTTAAATTACATTCAGCAAACTCTATCAAGTAAATTGATGAGTAAACTTGTCTTGCGTTTGTAGACACGCAGAGTAAAATAATACAGGGCCATTTTTAGGCAGTTTAAGAAGGAATAAAGTGTATGTTAAGTTCCAACAGTTCCAGTTGAAATAACCTTTCTCTGAAGATGCGAATAATGAAATATCAGAGTAACTATCCCATCTGAAAAGACAGTGATCAGGTTAATATAATTTCTTTTTGGCATTAATTTCACACAGGTTTCCATCACAGTTAAAAGCAACTTGCAGTAACAGCACTGTTACAATTATTTTACTATAAACCCATTCCAGCTGGCTACATTGGCAGTCCTTTTGACAAATAAAATACTACTGTAGCTTAGCATGATAGTGATATGATTAAAGGATAGATTGAGATACTGTAGCATTATTTGAGCTTTTTGAAACCACATAAACTATGCAATTTCTTGTTAATACCAATCCAAAGAGGTATTATGCCTTTAGCTGTTTATAATACAGATTCAGGCCACTTCAGAGTTTTATTATAGCTAATGCCAGATGATTTTATTTAGCACTGCGTAAGGTCTGGGCTATAAAAGGTTAATATTAAAACAATGTTCTCAACTAATCGCAACTAAGAAATTCTTGAAAAGCTAAGATTAAGGGCCTGTTTATATGGAAGTGAGTTACCCGGCCAGGTGAGTTACTCGGCATCTCAGGGTTCAAATTAACATATCGTGATTCACAAATTGCAATGCACTTTTTGAAATATGTGATCCAAAACAAACATAAAAACTCCAAAATCGCAATGCAAAGTAACCGCTGAGTGTCTTCCAATAACTTCTTTGCAGTGTGTTTTGGTTTATTACAAAACAATATCCGCCTTGGATAGTTCTCACGTTACATCGCATCATAAGAATAAAAACGTCGTGAAACTGAAACACTGCTACTGTAAATTTATCCTTCATAATTCAGTGAGATTTTGAGTGCAAAAATAAAACAAACACATGTCATTTCAGACACAGTTGTTTCGCCTGCAGTTTCAAACTTCACATTTAATATGAGTAAAATGCTTGGAAAGGTTCAAATTACACGCTGAGTTTGATGTTTGAAACAAGCTTAAATAAATGTGTTGTTTTTTTGGGCAGCGTTTCGAATTCTAGTATAATCCAGAACTCTAACGGCGCTTCTGTAGCAAAAGTGGAAGTTAAAACTGGGGGGGGGGGATTAGTCCCAACCCCCCTACTTTTTCAACAAAATATTTTTGCGATGCACTTTTCAAATGTTAATTTGAACCCTGCATCTAGCGAGTTCCCGGTTCAACCGGTAGAACAAACACTGTTTTCCCACCAGTGTTTATAATTATGAGACAGTTAAGTAACTCACCCTGGTGAGAACTCGGCACTGGCAGCCAGGATCTCAGCAAAGTGGGATAAACATTTCCCCATATAAACACTTTTCCCTGGGTAACTTGGCATAATGGGATGAATTTTCTATATTTATTGTTTTATATGTCACTTTTGTTGATGCTAATCATCTCAAATATTACAACTTCCCAGGTAACTGAACATAAAGTTTATCCCAGCAAACCAAGCAACTCAGCTGACCACCCGGGTAACTTGGCTCCATATAAACAGGCCCTAACTACAGAGAGGCAAAGTCTAGTGTCTGTTGTCATGACACACTAAAACTTAAATTGTCCCAAATTGCTTTGTTTTTCCAAATTATAGTTTAAGTTTAGGGTTATGTACAAGTCAAATCCAACTGCAATCATCCAACATCATCCGAAATCGGATAAGTCAAATTCCTGGGGGTTAGCCCATGGGGGGGGGGGGGGGGGGGGGGGGTTGTGTGGATGATTGCAGTTGGAATTGAATCATACATTACAGCGTGTGTCTGAATTTATAGGTTACATTATGTCACTAATTTTAATCGTTTCATCTTATACAGTAAATAGTTCCTAGAGCACAGATCTAATACACTAAAGTTCCTACACTACAGTGGAGTCACAACCTAGTTAAAATATTCAGATAGTAATTCAAAATAAGCATTGTTACTAAACAATAAGAGACGATCCGAATGTCAGGAGAAATAATTTCTACAAAGTCTGACAATTTGACGTTAGTCTTTGGCAGAAAAGTACCAATTATTTGTTGCCTTTATTTATATTTATTATATTGATATCGACATACCGTTGGTGATAGTGACAACTGATATTGTATTTCGGCAAACGAAGTGTAGCAAATTACAGTCACAATTGTCTTGATTTTCACAGTTCCAAAAACTGCAATAGTTTTTAGTATACAAATACATTTGCACACAAAAAGACCATTGCCAAGAGTTTAGAATTAATATCGTGTAACGAAGAAAACAAAACACAGCAGTAACTTTAAACCAAAAAGCGGGACTGGCTAAACAGATCAATAAGCACTTTGCATAATTTTTTACAAATTCATAAATAACAAATCATGTCCAGAAGACAACAACCGTTTGTGGGAACTTGGAAATCTGGAGCAATTAAGTAAATAGTTTCGAAGATCACATACCTGAGTTAGAGCTTTCTTCGGTGATTTCTTCTTATTGCCAATCGTTTCTTTACTTTTCCTCAATGCAGGATCTTTATGGGGTTGAGCATGAAGCTGCCGATCAACACAAACACAGACTAATCAGTATGTGTCCATACAGTAGTCAACAGACAAAACTCACCCGCAGTACTTAACATTTTAATATAGTCAAGGAAAGAGTAAAATGAATAAGCTTTTCTACACGTCTCGCTGGACGTCTATTTACCTTGTTTGACGTGTCGGTGTTCACTGCTCGTTTGCTAAGATGGGTTGCCGTCAAGCTGATCACAATCGCGGAGAAAATAACGCTCTCGATCGACTAAAAACAAAATCAAATTTAAATAGCCTGATGCATTAAACTATACATGCTGGAGTTAAACAATATGTTGTTAAAGACCTTTAGACTACAAACGCTTCTCGAGAGCATTCAGGGAAGCTAATAATCGTTTAGGAAAATGATAGACAAAAATACAAAAGGCTTTGCAATCACACCTGGGTTATTAGAGGAACGACGACACATCCAACGACAGATCCGAACACACAGAACACGGAATACTGATCAAGAAAGCCTTTACCAACAGCCATGTTGGTTAGATGTGATCTTAAAGAGTAAATCAATTGATTAGTTACATTTTCCACACATAGTTCGAATTTTGTTTATACGAGATCAACATGTCCCACGACGGCACAAGTCAAACACTTGATCGCTTTTACTTTGGCCAAGCGCTCGTCATACAAACTTACCAAACGTTCAGATTGAGAGTACTTCTCTCTTGATACTAAAGGATAAGATGAACAGACTGTAATAATGTGTATAGTCAAATCACTAATTCCAAAAATACTTCGTGAAAAGAAGCAACTCAACAAAATTCATTCCACAGTCACGGAGTTTGCGCACGGAAGTTGTGCGTGTGGCTGATGACGTTATCAATTGTGACGTCCTGTGATTGGTCGGGTGCACATCAGGTTACTTCGCAGGTTCAACGAAACATCCGGGATATATTCATATTTTGCGCGCCCCCATATGAAAGAGACTGGGGAAGAAATACATAGTTCTACATTACATGACGGTAATTATTTTCACTCGATGCAAGATATAGCATACGATTTCCTCAAACAAAAAATAGCTGGCAAAGCGCGTACTTTTTTTTTCAATAATAGTCTGTAACTGAAACGAACAATAATTAGCTGAGTTCCGGATGCGCGTGTTTTAGCCGGCCTTTGAACCTTGTTTTCTATATGATTATAATCTGTTTCATTATATTTTGGTTGAACTAATGACATAAATTACAAGATTTATATAATAAACTAGTATCTTTTATATTTTCATAAGATTTTTAAAATTAGCCTGTGTGCAGACTTCACCCGTTTCCGTTCCAAGTCTGCACGCAGGCTACATTTGACTCGGACTACGACCCGATTCTTCACTGCAGATTTTCAACGATATTATATTGGTTATTAAGGTTACTCGCCTCAGTTGCGGTTTCAATCGGTTTGGATTGTTCCGATCCCACTAAGCCGCGCTTTTTCTGCAAAGTGCTCGTTTTGCAATAAAAAGTGTCTTTTTTATTAGTTTTAATGTGCTTCAAGTGCCCTTTCAAATTTGTACCACAACAACTCCATTTGCTTCCTACAGCCACACCTCTGATTACTATAGAACAATGCCACCAGAGATTTTCCTTTTCCTGCGCGGCGTCGTCGCTTCATCTCGTATCAAAATTTCTTCCTCAGTTCCTCTATGGACGGAAAGGCTCGATATATACTACAAACAGTCACAAGTGAGCGGATCGTGAGTGGCACAAAAAAATCTTCCGGGCTGAGATTCACCAATTATATAGGTCTTAATTCACTGCACCGCGCTGAGCGGATCAGACCATGGAGTGTACTATTCCATTGTACGATGGATTTTACTATCCATGATCAGACACACGATGCATGCATGCAATTGTTTAACGGAAATGACAAACAGTATCTTTAAAATAATCCATTATTTAGCTCAAGTCATACGATATGACCCGAACGTAACACTATATATCGCCAATTAATCAGCTCGCTACAAAGTACAGTAAAAGCTACAATAGAAACTGATAGTTGTGTATATAATTAAGACAACAGTACACTATATGTAGCAGACAGTGTTAAACAAAACACCACAGCAATGTACCTTCGTAGAGATGCACTAGTGCATGTATATCAGTTAATTGCGTGAAATGCAAAATATACTCGCATATATATATATATATATATATTTACTGTAACAAATAAAACAAAGCTTATGTATACTCTTATAAAGGCACGTTTGACGTCATTTGAACACAAGAGAAGTTGAGTAGAGGCACGAGGCGATGGTCGAGTGCATTTACACTTCTTTCGTGTTCAAATCACGTCAAATGTACATTTATAAGAGTACATAAGCACAGGAGCGGCGTATGTTTTATTTGTTTTATACAGAAAATAATAATAAGAAAAATCAAACTAAAAGTGAGGTAGTTTTGGAATTTGGCGGGATTTTCTGGCCAGCTGACGCATATACATTAAATGCACTTACCCTGAATAAATAACCACATGATCTTATACAATTGAATGACAAAATAAAATTCAAAATTCATATACGTATACATGACCAATCAATTAAAACTTTACATTATAAATTGAGGAGAGGGCCAGAATTTAACTGCTATGAATCTAAACAACATGCAGGATATATAATATACGGTGATTATCCTCCTACGCAGGAATCACTGATTTCTGTGAACGCAGGGCCGTAGACACCGGGTGGCCGGGGCGGGGGGGGGGGGGGCTTCAGCCCCCCCAATAATTTGTAAACTAGCGATAATCTGTAAAGTTTGAGAGGGAAACAATGACCTGTGAAAATTCGTACGGAGTACGGACAGAAATTAACGCGGACAGAAATTAACCCTTTTGTTGCCAGGGTCTAATTAATCATTTATTTACTTGTTAGTTGTAATGTATAACTGATGTGGGGATGTGGGGGATGAAACTGCCCACTAAACTTTATAATAATATTTTAGTTGGGAAAATCTGGTCAAATTCGTGGAGGAAATACAATTTCCGACTGCACTGCTTCACAACTTTTGATTTAAATCTCAAAATATCTTGACATGTACCCTACTCTGTTCTGCTTTAACAACAAAATTTTGCTTTTTACGCTATAAATTTTTACGCTATAAATTTTGCTATAAATCTCGCCCCAGAATGTGGGAAATGCTGTTTCAGAGACCCTAGAATCCAAAATTTCCCTGGGGGGGGGGGGGGGGGGCATGCACGGGAACTCGCGTCTTCGACGCTCGCTACATAGAGTTAGTGCTAATCAGCCCCCCCAATACAAAATTGCTTCCTACGGCCCTGGAACGGGCGGTATACATTTAGCACTTATTTACTGGCGCAGGGAAACAGTGTGATTTCTGGACCCGAGACCGCCGTCTCACGGACACTTTTCTGTTGCAAAAAGGGCACTTCATGACAAAGTTGGGGGGAGTGCACATGCACCGTTCCCCCCGGTTCCTACGCCCCACCAGTAAATAAGTGTTTTGTTATATACCAAGTGTTAAATGGGGCGCAATTTCCGTTTAGGTCTTCCGCAGTAGAAAAGCCCTCCCTCCAAAAAAACAAAACAAAAATTGAAAAACAAACCCTCTGGCCAACAAAAAAAACCACACACGCAAGATTACAAAATTAAAATCAAGCGTTGTTTTTATTCCGTTTTGTCTCTTCTAAAAGAAAACACTATTGTAAGAATTGGGGTTTAAGACTAGAAACTAAATGCAATAACCCCTCGCCCGCAGTTTACATGAATTAGTTTGTAAATACCACCTGATTAGAAAACATTAATGTAACCCCCCTTGCCCTCTTCTCTATTGGGGGCCTGGAAATAGCCTACTCAGGGCAGGCGTAAAAATGTTGTCAAAATATTAAGGTTATATTTTACAGTTCTTTTATTCTATGTTTACAAAAAACATCGCTACAGCACCTGAAAACATTTTTCAAAAACATTGAATTGATTGAAAACTACTCAAACAACTACCTGGCTGGCTGGCTGCCACGGCTATATTGATTGATGGCATTTCAAATTCCTTTTAAAAAAGCTATTACTGTATTAAACAAAAACAATTTTTTATTTCGAAATCTGAAGTGCTGAAACTGTTTTCACCTACATGTTAATAAATATTTCCACAGCATTTGTACGTTTTACAGAAGAAAAATTTCTCCTTTTCCGAGTTTTATGCCAAATTATGAACAAGCTACGTTAAAGTCACAAGTGGTTTTACAATAAGAAAACCATTTAAACGAAGATATTAAAACGGCAGCCACATATTAGCCTGCGACCGGCTCGCAGGCTACATATAAATACAACAGGCAAGGAAACTGACATGCAATGGATACGTTTAAAACACTTTAAGGCACACAAAAAAGAAAACAAAATTAACAGTGATAGGATGTAAACAGGGAAACTTGAGTAGTTTTGCTACTAAATGTTCGTGATTACTGAGAGCGGCTGCTCTATATTTTTACCGGAAACTTTTCGCCGGTCTTTATTTCTTCGTTGTTTTGCTTTATGCGTAGACGTTGATTTGTTTCTGTTCTTTCAAAAGTGATATATACGTTTCCCAAAAACTCCTTCTCAAGTCTTTTTGTCAAGAAAAAATTATGTTGATATTTCAAAAAAAAATTTCAAGAACTACATTGTTCCCAGTGCCCCACAATCTTAAACCGTGTATGGTCCGAAGAGGTCAGTGGTCCACACATATATACAAATAAATATTCAGATCACAGAAATTTGTTCGCATTTCACGTTTGTCCACGCGTGTAAAATGACTCAACGCGTGTCGAGATTAGCACCCTCACCGGGCTCCGGGCCTTTGGCCCTACGCCCAGGCTCGGGGATTAGAGCAAAGTTTAGGATCACGTGATATTTAAAAATCCTTGACATTCATATTACAATTATAGCCCAAGCTTACTGCATGTAAAGAATTGTGAATAATATATAAGTCGTCATCTTTTCCGGTGCAGTGAATTAATGCTCCATCCAAATTAAAATTGTTCCACAATATGCAAGAGTCTTCTTTACTCATGATATTTTCCAGTAGCGAAGTGCAGTAACAAAGTGCAATAGCGAAGTACTGACACATAGTTCACTTTTGTACAAGCGAACGATATCATTCACTTTATCGTAGGAATAGTCGTAGGTATAGCCCATAGGGCTAATCACTAGGCCACATTAATTTTGTACATTGATGTCATATTTGTTGTGATTCATTGTGATATGCGTTTTTATGGTCTACCTCATGACCAATGAATTGAAGGGCATTCAACAAAAAGCGTAAATATTGTTGGATCAATTTTCACCCCGTGTATAAACGCCTTTACCCCATCTCAAGCGGAATCATAAATCACATTACTTGAACGTTGACCACCGGCGTTTATCCATTATGACACAACGCTTTTTTTTAAAGCAACATTCGGAAAGCGTTCTTTAGCTGACTGGAACCATGTTTCATCAAGCTGGCTACAGAATGATACATCAAAAAACTGCAATTGTTTGCATTCACGAAGTACCCTATAGAAAGTATAGAAAACATTCAATAATTAGGACTTATAAAACAGATAACGAGGTCTGTACGTCAAGTTTTTGCCTCCTGCTTTCGATAAAAAGAGACTTTTCCATTTAGAACCAATCCTAGTTAATAAATAATTTACTATACAAAAAGTTTCCTTCCTTCCTTCCTTCCTTCCTAAATATTTAATTTCCTAAACTGCTTCCTTCTTGAATCCTTTCCCTACAAAATCTCTCCCCAAATCCTCAAATTCTTAACTTTCCTCATTCCTAAATTCCTTCCTTCCTAAATATTTTCTTTCCTAAAACCTTTCCTTCCTAAATTCCTTCCTTCCTAAATCCTTTCTTTTCTACATTCCTTCCCTCCAAAACAAAATATCTTCCTACTGTAAATCCTCTACTTCTTAACGATCTTCCTTCCTAAATGTCTTAGCCCACTCTTTCTTTACTAAATTCTTTCTTTTCTACATTCCTTCCTTCCAGAATCCCTTCCTAAATCCTATACTTCGTCCTAAATTATTACCTTCCTAAATTGCCTCTTTTCTAAAACTTTTCCTTCATACATTCTTTCTTTTCTGAATTTCTTACTTCCAAAATCTCATCCTTCCAAAATTCCTCTCTAAATCCTTTACTTCCTGTTCTGGTCCTTCAGATCTAAACGAAGCTCGAAATCCTTCTTCAGTAGTGTAACCACACAAACAAAGTTTCAGAAACGTTATTTATTTGTGTATATTGGTAAAAAGAGAATGCTAACCAAGGCGTAGCAGACTCGAGAATGAACAACAGAGGAAGACCCTGACATCCCCCGTGGCTGGGAAATCCAACCAATAAGGTGGCTGAAAATATAAAAATGGCGCGAACGAGCGATGAACAATGCCTAAATCTAAAAATAGAAAGGCGCTGGTGACCAGAACACTTCCTAAACGTTTTCCTTCCAAACTTCATGAAAATTAAATCGCATTCAAGTTTTCTAAATCCTGTCCTTTCTACATCCCATACTTGTTTCCTAATTTAAAAATAATTTCCCCCAAGAAGACAAGTCAGAAAAATGTTGGTAAAATAAGAGTAGTCGAGTAACACGTGATACACACAAACTGATTTGTTTCGCTCACCTTTCTACCGGCGTCTGTGAAACGAATGATGTTCCAAGAATATCAAGCTGCTCTAGGAAGCGGCAATTTTCTGAAATGGCAACCAAATCGTCATCGCAAATCGATCTAGAAACGGAAACCACTGCAGATGCATCACGATAAAGTTTGGAAAAATATAATTTAATTTACTAACGTTTCGTCACTATTCAAGTAATCTTCAGAGTGATAAATATTTACACGATTTCGACTAATATACTTAATTAACTGATACAAAAATAGATGTGAAATGAGAGAAGTGAGTGGGAGTGAGTAGACAGGTGAGGAATACTGATTCCTCACCTGTCTACTCACTCCCATTTCCTTCTCTTATTTCATCACATCTATTTTTGTATCAGTTAAGTATATTAGTCGAAATTGTGTAAATATTTATCACTCTGATGATGTTACTTGAATAGTGACGAAACGTTAGTACATTAAATTATGTTTTTCCAAACTTTATCATTATGGCTTTTTTTAAAAGTATTTGCTGGGTAATTATCTTCTTGACTAGACTACGCTTAATTCCGCCGGTATATCAATAGCTACTGCAGATTCACATAAATTAACTAGAAATGTGAAAATTCAATTTATTTTGAGGTTACCTTACCTCACTGCAGTTAGAAAGAGCTTTTTAAGCTTGGGACAACGGCTAACCAACAGACCAACGGCTCCGTCTGATGGGGCAGAAAAACTAAAAATAAAATAACGAAGAAAAAATGACTGAGAGGAAAGATCCGTACCATATTCAAAATTAATAGTTTGAACACACACTGTTACTTTCAAGGAGTTAGATTAACCCCCCTCAATTTCTACTGAAATTCTACAAGTTAAACGTGTACTTGCTTCCTTTATACTCCTCTTCGTCACTGCATGGGCAAACAGCAAGAAACTGGCGAGTCAAGGATAAAGGATTGCATTCATGCTCCTATAAATGTCTTATTTTTTTGGCCTTGAACAGGGTAACACTGCTTATGACCTTTATCAAAATGAATTATTTTGTTTTAATGAAAAATAAGTATTCCCTTCAAAAACAACAAAAACAATATTTAAGTATATACAGACTTGCTAATAATTATGTTATGTAGAATAAATATCTCTGTTATTGTAAGCAAACATAAGTGGCGTAGTGGGATAGGCGTCGGACTGTAAATCAGAATAATAAGTAATATTTAAAACACGAGTAGGAGCGTTTTATCAGATTTAAAACACGAGAGTGTTTTAGATCTGATAAAACGCTCCTACTCGTGTTTTGAATAGCTTCAAAAACGCCGACAATAGATTTGCTAATTAGGATGACATTTTATATAAAATTTCACGTTCATTAGTATTCTTTATATAAAATTTCACGTTCATTAGTATTCTTTATATAAAATTTCACGTTAGTTAATATTCATAGTAGTTTTATCAGGTATAAAAGACTTGCACATGATCAAATACGTGCATATTAGTGGACATAAGTTACATGTAAGCCCGGGCGACAGGGTTATAGTACTTGGATGGGTGACCACTTGGGAAGTGGGCAAGTTTATTTTTATTTTTCGATACGCTCATTTTTAACTCTAATACCAGTGAGTTAATTTAACTCCAAATCGTGCGAGTCAATTGAACTCCGAAAGTGGAGTATTATTTAACTCCAAAAGTGGGATTATTTCTAACCTTTTTTCTTAACTCCAATATTGGAGTTAAACTAACTCCTTGAAAACAACAGT